>JAZHEH010000331.1:0-41444 GCA_036589455.1 Ateles fusciceps | reverse complement strand
CCTTTCTTAAATATATTAACAATTTTTCTTCAGTTCTTAACTGTACGAGTTAGATATTTATTTTCAAGTGAAAGTATTTTCTTTTTGGTAAAGGTATTTTCTGGGGATGCAATTCATTATCATAAAGTCTTCTTGACTAGCAATATTCTTATTCAATCAGTTCAACCCTGATCACTTTCTATTATACTCTAAAAGAGGCATTTTCCAAGATCATCATCCAATTTATTATCATACCACTGAATAAGATCAGACTAAGGCCATAGATCTGAGATCTGTCACTTGAGACATCAATTTAGTTTGATAAAACTAAACATACAGAAACACTTTTTGAGTAAAATTTGTCAAAAATTATAAATACAAAAACAACATTAAAATGCAAGTTGAAATATGAATTTACAAAAATACTTGACTTTCAAAATGAACCAGAATTATTACAATTTTTATTATAAAATTATTTCCTCTTTGTAACATAATCTTAATGTTCTATCATGAATTCCAGTTTGAAAGACAAAAGAATTCCCCTAAAGACTGCAGTACTTAAATTATTTAAATTAACTTTAAATTTTGCTTTACTTTACAAGCTCAGAATCACAGCCACAACCTTACTGGAAAGCTTATAAAATTTTGAAATGCTCCAATGATTTTAAATCTTGTAGGAGCCTGGTACCTTCCAAATTAAAGTGCTAATAAAAAAATTAGCACTGAAATTTAAATCTCCATGAGCAATACAGAATGATTTAAAATTTTGAAGCTTTCAATTTTTTATGAGTTTTCTCTGTGAAAGTGAATCAATTAGATTCTTTAGGACAAAACTAGTCACTTAAAAACACTCAAACAATAGTGTCAGAACTGAAAATTTTCCTAGAGGAAATACCTTCACTGTTTGTCAAACAGGACATGAAGGAAAACAATCAACAGCACACATTTTAAAATGTCATTTATATAAGACTCTTCAGAGTCCAGTTGCTCTATCCACCTGATTATCTGAAATTCTTCTGATGTCAGGCTCTGTGCTTCAGGTAAGGATGAGGGGCAAGGACAAAGAGATTCTGGAAAATATATAGATAGATACCGAGGACATGGAAATTGCTAACGTAAATCTTCTTTGTCTTATACCCATCTATCTTCCCTGAGTCTGAGACCCACTGAACATACACTAAGAGCCTTAAGAGCCTTGAAGACAACTTACATTGAGCATATTTTCTAATAAGGGAAATGACCTAGTCTCTTCTTTATGTTAAAGGAAATGGGCATCCTACTGCATGAGTGAATTCTTATTTACAAGACCAGTATATGCTGGTTTCTGCTATAGAAATTGTTACTTTGAGATGGTCTATTTTTCTCCACTTACTAGATCAGCCAGTACAGCATATCTTTTCCTGCAGTTATGAAAACCACCAGAACCATCTTCAACAGACAGGGATGCACATGCTCTGTGTTCCCATGTAGAGCAAAAAGACAAGTAGAGAGAGAAAATAAAAGTCTTGTCTCCATTATTACTATGCTTATATATAAATTTACATTCTTTGTAGAAATACCTTTCCTTTTCTTTAGTTCCTTAATGTCTCATCCTCTAGAATAACAAGGAATAGCTTTGAAAATTTTCGTATGGAGACTTCTCCTAATTATCCCCCATACAATTTTAAATAAAACACTTTTTAAAGACGAGAAATGCCCAGGACATATTAAGTCTGTTTATGATTTGAAAGCTTTCCATTGTAAAAGTATATTGATTATTTAAAAACTCTCTGTTTTCTAAATACATAATTTCTTTAAAAAGAAGGAATATATGCCCAAGGTTTTATCTTCCAGGAAATAGTAATTTGTCGTGTTTACTGTAGTATGTGATATTTTAATGTTCAATGTTCAAAAATGAAACCTACTTAAGGAAGAGGTAAAAATACTGTACTTTCCAGAGAGTCCCCTGAACCAGCAACCCATTCAAGTCTGAGGTTTGTGGGTGTGTGTGAGTGTGTGCACACGCATGCACACACAAGTGCACACACTAGAAAGGTGTTGGCCAAAGAGAAGATCTTAGAATTCCTGCTGCATTTCTTGTGTTCCTATTTCTGGTTTTTCTTGGCCTGTTAATTATGGCTCAACTGCTAGCCATGGATGGATACAACCACCTATAAACCATCCATCTATGCACTCTTTCTTCTTTCTGGCCTCCAGGAAAAATAAAATATTATTCTCTTTCAAAAGTGTTTCCTGCAATCGAATTGCAAAGATAATAGCAGCAGAAATCACTTTATATTACTTTCCTCTCTGTGTCACAATTAATAAACTGATTTCCAAAGTGCAGAGAGTGAGAGGTTGCTACACTCAGAAACCTGAAGCTTTTTAAATGTGGCAGTCTCCTTAGTTGTCTTCTCTCATTGAGTCACTCTTCTTTAACTCCATCTGCTTACTCTCTCCTCCTAATCTGCTTTAAGAACTAATTAAGCAGAGAATCTACAGTTTTATTTTTTAAATAGAGATATGATTTATGCACAAGAAAATCACAGAGACTAAATTTTCTTTTGAATGAGTTTTGGCAATTACGTATGCCTATGTAACCACTACCTATCTGAAGGAGAACATTTCCTTTATCACAGTAATGTTCTTGGTCAATCTGACAACATCTGCCCTCATGCCCAATCACTGAACTTCATATAGATGAAATCATACAATATGTATTCTTTTTTTCTCTCTTCTTTTGTTCACCATAATAATGATCTTCATAGTATAAGACTATTAAATGGGATAATATATGTATTATCTCACAACAAGCACATATTAAATGTTTGAGAAGTATTATTTATGTAATAGTTTATTAAATCTGGATTTATTCCATTTCAATTTTAACTGAAGCTAAAACCAAAAAGTGGCAATTTTTGTGTATTCAAAGAGCAAATAAGTTCAGGATTAGAAAAGAAAGACAAAAACATTTTTGTGACCCTTGACTTCACATCTTACCTGAAGAAAATTTAAGAGTTAATGATGAAAAACTGACAGCAGCATTGGAGGCAACACACACATCCAACCCCCTCATCCCCAACACACACATATACAGAGAGAGAGAGAGGAAAGAAAGAAAAAAAAAATGAAGGAAGGCAGGAAGGCAGGAAGGAAAGAAGGAAGGAAGGAAGGAAAGAAGGAAGGAAGGAAGGAAGGAAGGGCAAGCAAAACAATAGATAAAAACACCTATAGGATAGAGTTTTGTTGTGACAGTGGGTAGAAATCTGCCTTGGGGCTTTAGCTCACTGAGGAGAGATATAAAGGGCATGTCTATCGGGTACCAGGCAGGAAAGGTTAATGCTGGATGTTCAAGGTGAAGGTAGCAAAGGGGGGAAATGTTCAAGGAGGTTGTGAGGAAATCTCTGTTTTAAATATTTATTATGGCCAAAAAAAAAAAAAAAAAAAACCAACACAAGATCATCTTACAAGGAAGCTTTTCTGTCTTTTTTACCTTTCTCTTCCCTACTTTGACCCCAGAGGGGTCAAAAAACATAATTCAGAAAAAGACAGATTTAGGTTGAGGAAGAGAAATTAATCAGCCAACTAAGGCTCACTTTCTGCAAATCACATCCAGGTTAAGGAATAAGGGAGCAAGAACGAGAGTGAACCTTTCGTTTCAAATAAAGTTAGCTTCAATCACTACATAGGACTAATTAGTTTTTAAATATTTCTTTCTAAAATCAGATATTTGCTCAGTATTTGATTATTTTGAACTAGATATGAGAGGTTATTTTGTACCTGAAAGTGAAGGATAACTTGTGTACCCAACTTACACTTTGCCCAGCCAAGAAGGAGGAAAAATGAGGTTTAAAGAGCATATTTAAACTACAATTGAGAGAGGGAGGAAGCATACTTACACTATTTTTACTTGAATTTATTTGTTCACTCTACTTTCATCTAGTTATCTTCTACATATCACTTAAACACAGATCAGGTGTGAACTTTTTAGCCAACTTCTTGCATCTCCAGTTTAGTCTGAACTATGTGACCCTTGCCATTGGCACAAACCTAAAGAAAAGAAATATATAAATAAAATATGGTTTAACTTCGCATATCCAGGTCCTTAAACATTGTCCCTGAAAATAGAGTTGATCAGTGTTTATCTTGTAAATAAATAAAATGTGTACATTATGTGGCACTTGGTTAAGTTATATGCATACTTTATATAAAGAACCTATCAACTACTGTGTACTGGGATAGATAGGTTTTTGTATATTTCTCTGCTATATGAAATACTAAAACCATATTTCAAAATGGCTTATATTTTCAAAGTATAGGTGAAAGTTATCTATGAAGAATTTCGCTTTAGAATAAAATATTATAATTAAACTATGTATTACATTAATGTGACTTTTTCTATCTAATCATATTACATTATGAATCACATACTGTATGTTGTGATAGTCATGTATGGATATATTTATTTTTCAAAGAATTATTCTGCAAAAATTATGTTTAAGCCATATGTAATTATCTCTTATTTCTATTTTTTTAGAGCAAAATACATGACAGTTAATGTAATCTCCTATATAATTCTGAATTAAGTTAGATGACAAGTAAAACCATCCTGTGTTTTAAGATAAGCACTGAATATTGAAAGGATGTACCCTAAGGACAACCTTATCTAATTGATCTTAATGAGGTCATGCTAGAACAACACAAGCTTCAGCTCAAATCCCAGGCTTTGACTTTATCTGGGCTTTTTTATGTGTGTGTGTGTGTGTGTATGTGCGCATGCACACGCATGTGCTTTTCTGTGTGTATGTGTAGGTAACTTTGGTAAAAAGTTCATCAACTCTAACGTAGTTTATGATATCTTTACAACTACCATATTGCCCCAAACACTTATCTACTGCTTCCAGCCAGAATAAGCCTAAGGTATAAGTTCAAGTTCTGTAGAGCTGCTTCTCTGTACAGCCCATGACCCCTCTGAACAGTTCTCTCTAAAATCTCCTTATCCTTTGTTTTGGTTTCTTCTCCTTAGTCTTAGTAGTCTCTTATTTCCTTAACTTGCCACACTTTTGTTTATTTATTTATTTATTTTTTTATTGCATTTTAGGTTTGGGGGTACATGTGAAGAACATGGAAGATTGTTGCATAGGTACACACATGGCAGTGTGATTTGCTGCCTTCCTCCCCCATCACCTATATCTGGCATTTCTCCCCATGCTATCCCTCCCCAACTCCCCACCCCCCCACTATCCCTCCCCTTTTTCCCCCGACAGACCCCAGTGTGTGATACTCCCCTCCCTGTGTCCATGTGTTCCCACTGTTCAACACCCGCCTATGAGTGAGAACATCCGGTGTTAGATTTTCTGTTCTTGTGTCAGTTTGCTGAGAATGATGGTTTCCAGGTTCATCCATGTCCCTAGAAAGGACACGAACTCATCATTTTTGATGACTGCATAATATTCCATGGTGTATATGTGCCACATTTTCCCTGTCCAGTCTATCATCGACTTCAGGCCAATATCCATGATGAACATAGATGCAAAAATCTTCAATAAAATACTGGCAAACCGATTGCAACAGCACATCAAAAAGCTTATCCACCATGATCAAGTAGGCTTCATCCCGGGGGATGCAAGGCTGGTTCAACATACGCAAATCTATAAACATAATCCACCACATAAACAGAACCAAAGACAAAAACCACATGATAATCTCAATTGATGCAGAGAAGGCCTTTGACAAAATTCAACAGCCCTTTATGCTAAAAACTCTCAATAAACTAGGTATTGATGGAACGTATCTCAAAATGATAAAAGCTATTTACGACAAACCAACAGCCAATATCATACTGAATGGGCAAAAACTAGAAGCATTCCCTTTGAAATCTGGCACTACACAAGGATGTCCTCTCTCACCACTCCTATTCAATATAGTACTGGAAGTTCTAGCCAGAGCAATCAGGCAAGAAAAAGAAATAAAGGGTATTCAAATAGGAAAGGAGGAAGTCAAATTGTCTCTATTTGCAGACGACATGATTGTATATCTAGAAGACCCCATCGTCTCAGCCCAAAATCTCCTGAAACTGATAAGCAACTTCAGCAAAGTCTCAGGATATAAAATCAATATGCAAAAATCACAAGCATTCCTATACACCAATAACAGACTTAAAGACAGCCAAATCAAGAACCAACTGCCATTCACAATCGCTACAAAGACAATAAAATACCTAGGAATACAACTAACAAGGAATGTAAAGGACCTCTTCAAGGAGAACTACAAACCACTGCTCAATGAAATAAGAGAGGACACAAACAGATGGAGAAATATTCCATGTTCATGGCTAGGAAGAATCAATATTGTCAAAATGGCCATACTGCCCAAAGTAATTTACAGATTCAACGCTATCCCTATCAAGCTACCAATGACCTTCTTTGAAGAACTGGAAAAAACCACCTTAAACTTCATATGGAACCAAAAGAGAGCCCGCATAGCCAAGTCAATTCTAAGCAAAAAGAACAAAGCTGGAGGCATCACACTCCCGGACTTCAAACTATACTACAAAGCTACAGTAATCAAAACAGCATGGTACTGGTACCAAAACAGAGATATAGACCAATGGAACAGGACAGAGACCTCCGACGCAACACAACACATCTACAACCACCCGATCTTTGACAAACCTGACAAAAACAAACAATGTGGAAGCGAGTCCCTGTTTAATAAATGGTGTTGGGAAAACTGGCTAGTCATGTGCAGAAAGCAGAAGCTGGACCCCTTCCTGACACCTTACACTAAAATTAACTCCAGATGGATTAAAGACTTAAACATAAGACCTAACACCATAAAAACCCTAGAAGAAAATCTAGGCAAAACCATTCAGGACATAGGTGTAGGCAAGGACTTCATGACCAAAATACCAAAAGCAGTGGCAACAAAAGCCAAAATAGACAAATGGGACCTAATCAAACTCCACAGCTTCTGCACAGCAAAAGAAACAGTCATTAGAGTGAATTGGCAACCAACAGAATGGGAAAAAATTTTTGCAGTCTACCCATCTGACAAAGGGCTGATAACCAGAATCTACAAAGAACTGAAACACATTTACAAGAAAAAAACAAACAAGCCCATTCAAAAGTGGGCGAAGGATATGAACAGACACTTTACAAAAGAAGACATACGTGAAGCCAACAAACATATGAAAAAATGCTCATCATCACTGGTCATTAGAGAAATGCAAACCAAAACTACATTGAGATACCATCTCACACCAGTTAGAACGGCGATCATTAAAAAATCTGGAGACAACAGATGCTGGAGAGGATGTGGAGAAATAGGAACGCTTTTACACTGTTGGTGGGAGTGTAAATTAGTTCAACCATTGTGGAAGATGGTGTGGCAATTCCTCAAGGACCTAGAAATAGAAATTCCATTTGATCCAGCAATCCCATTACTGGGTATATATCCAAAAGACTATAAATCGTTCTACTATAAGGACACATGCACACGAATGTTCATTGCAGCACAGTTTACAATAGCAAAGACCTGGAACCAACCCAAATGCCCATCGATGATAAACTTGCCACACTTTTCAAATGACTATTTTCCTATAAAATGATTATCTATTAGTGAAACAAAAAAATCAAGAGTTTCACATTATTTACAGTGAAGATCACCAATATTAGCCCTCTTCCCAAATGTGTTCTTTTGAGTTAATCCCCTCATTCAAATTATCTTTAAAAATGTTTAAAACTACAGATTTTTCCCAATTGCATCCTTAGAGACTAAGTTATTTAGAATGGGGTGGGGCTGATAATTACTGTTTAGAGCAGTTTTATGCATGATTGTCTTAATCGGCCAAAGCTAGCAACCAATTCATTAGGACAAGTGTAAACGAGCATGTGTCAAAATGTTTTGCTATGGTATTTAAACGCATAACTAAATAGCATCATTGAGTAGTTCTCCGTTTCTTTCAGTATATAAGAGTGCATCCTCTGATGGCAAAATGGATTTCTCTATAGATTAAATATTGTGTTAAGAAAACTCAATGTCAGAAAACAAGAGTGAATAATTCATGAGCCATGTAATACCTACTATATGCTAAAGACTTGGATATATCATAAATCTTAAAGTGTTTACTAAGACAGAATATTTTAAAATTATATATTTAAATAAAGTTTCAAAGAGTTGCCATTACTAGAAATAACCTGACCTCATATTTCATGTTATAGTTAAGGCTATTCTGAACCCACCTAACAAAGCCTAAGCCTGGTAAAAATAGCTATAAAACTTAATGGGAATTGGGTAATGTATTTATACTTAATGAAGCAAAAAAAAAGACTTAAATGAGTCTGAAAATTCTTGTATTTCATGAGTGGTTTATGGAAGTTGAGATATGAGCTGAGTATGCATGTAAAAAAAAATGCAGTACAATTTTAATTGGCCCATCTCCACTGAAGCAAAAATTTGCCAATTAAGTAATATTGTGATTATTGTGCTAGAAATTTGACTTTAGACTGTAGTCTTTTCAACAGTGGCAACAACATTTGCTGGAAATAGTGTAAACAGAAAAAAAATAAGATGACAGGTTTGGTGGCAAAGGTGGAAAAATATTGGGTAAACCAATCTACCATTAATATGTCCTTCTCCAAGTTCCAGAAAGTTTCAGTAACCTCTTAAAGACATTCTTAGGGTTAGAAAAGTGTTTCTGTTTTGAGATTATTTTCTTATGATGTGTAAATATATCTGAGAAAAGAAATCCCTTTAACCATTTATTCATAATTATTTTGTAAGTTTGACACTGAAACTAAAAAAGGATGGAACCAGCCATAGTTGATGCTGGGTATCAAAAGCTGTATCTTTGAGGAGCAACTGAACAGTAGCTCTAGCAAAGACATACAACAGGACTAAGACTTCTGTAAATACTTAAAAGATTCAGAAATGCATATATATATATATATATATTTTTTTTTTTTTTTTTTTTTTTTTTTGAGACAGAGTCTCTCTCCATCACCCAGGCTGGAGTGCAGTGGCGCGATCTGGGCTCACTGCAACCTCAGCCTCCCAGGTTCAAGCAATTCTCCTGCCTCAGCCTTCCAAGTAGCTGGGATTACAGGCATGCACCACCATGCCTGGCTAATTTTTTTCTATTTTTATTAGAGATGGGGTGTCATCATACTGGCCAGGCTAGTCTCAAACTCCTCACCTTGTGATCCATGTGCCTAGGCCTCTCAAAGTGCTGGGATTACACACATGAGCCACCGAGCCCAGCCCAGAAATGCTTAAAATTAAAGAAACATGTATGTTTTTTAAAAATTCAGGAAATTTCTATTATTTTAATATGGAAGGAACACTTTACATGTGAATTCACTACTATATTTTTCTGAAGAATTTATAAACATTATGCCACATATCAAAAGCAAAGCAATTTAAAACATTAAGCAAAGTTCCTTTGGCCTAAGTCTATATAAAACATTAGCTATTTCAGAATTTCTGAAAATGAAATTAGGGAGATTTATAAACAGTAAAAATACAAAACATGGATAAAGGTATGACCCAAACAATTACAAAGTGATTTATAGGCATATCAAATCAGTAAGCTTCTATTTAATGATATGTGAATCCTTTAAGTTATATTTACAAAAATAAATAATGGAAGAAAAGTTGAAAATGAGTAATATTTACAAATATTCCAACTTATTGAAAGTGCTTAATAAATATTTGATATAGTATTTATTGCTTTGATAATAATTATTAATTTTTTCAGTAAATTTACAGAAATTTACTGAAATTTAATGTATGAGAGGCACAGCTAGGCATCTTGACATCAACAATAAATATGATATATTAATAATGCATATTTTTATGGAGTCTATAATTTATTAAGAAAGCATAACATATACAGATTATTATATCATGAAGCCTAATAAGATGACTGCAATTGAAGTAAAACAAATATAGAATGTAATAAAATTTTTTAGATGGGAGCAAGACATTTTTCTCTAGAAAAGAGGAAATGTAGACACATAGAGTTTAAGAAACCAGACTGGCATAAAACTGGTGGACAGGGCTAACTTACACACTGGGGACAGTATCATGGAGTCTGGGACTCCTCATGCCTTTAGATACCCACAAAAGTGTTTAAATTTATTTTGTTTTTCTTTCTTTCTTTTTTTTTTTTGAGACGGAGTCTTGCTCTGTTGCCAGGCTGAAGAACAGTGGTGTGATCTTGGCTCACTGCAACCTCTGACTCCCTGGTTCAAGCTCTTCTTCTGCCTCAGCCTCCCGAGTAGCTGGGATTACAGGCACCTGCCACCATGCCCAGCTGATTTTTGTATTTTAGTAGAGATAGGGTTTCACCACGTTGGCCAGGATGGTCTTGATCTCCTGACCTTGTGATCCGCTAGCCTCAGCCTCCCAAAGTGCTGGGATAACAGGCATAAGCCACTGCTCCTAGCCTTAAATTTCTTACAAAATTAAAAGAAAAAATGAAATTTTAGATCAAATAAAATGTTTTACTATATACCATTAATATATTAATGTTTATATTATGGCAGTATAAACTATTTTTATGGTTTTATTAATAAAAGAAGGGGTTCATGAAGTCAAAGTGCCCAGGGCACATAAATGATAATGTGGACCTGCTGGTGGGGATTCTAACCTTAGCTCCACCTTTTAGTAGGTGTAGGATGTTGGCCACTCCATACTTCAATTTTCCCACAATGAAGTAGTGATCATAATTGTACTACTTTCATAAAGTTGCGATGAATATCAAGTGAGTTATTACATGCAAAATTCCTTGAACAGTATCTGGAGTATAACGCAATTAAAAATCAGCTGTTGTATTGTCATTCATTCCTGAAGATTGAATAAGGTGGAGAGAAGTGAATGGGATATTCGGGAGAATACTGATTATGATAGTTGAACAATGGCATTGGTTGTATATAGAGCAGCATTGAAATAAATCTGGTATTTGATCATTGGTGACCTTAAACTCTTGTTGGAAAACTGACTGTGCTGTAGACCTTACGGAGTAATGCAATGGAAAGCCACTGGAGCATGCAGAAAGCTAAGAAGGCAATAATTGGCCCTAAACTTGAGCTCTGCCTCTGGATCGATTTAAGTCTTTGCTTGTAACTCTCGTTTCCCTAAAATGTATAAACCTGGCCTTTTGGCCTGGCCTTGCCTTCTGGCCTGGCCTGGCCTTTTGGCCTTGCCTTCTCTTTGGCCTTCCCTTGCCTGGCCTTCTGGTCTGGCCTGGCCTTCTGGACTGGCCTGACCTGGCCAAACCTGGCCTTTTGGCCTGGCCTTGCCTTGTGGCGTGGCCTGGCCTTGTCTTTTGGCCTGGTCTGGCCTTTGCACTTTTAGCCTGGCCTGGCCTGGCCTTTTGTCCTGGCCTGGCCAAACCTCGTCTTTTGGCATGGCCTGGCCTTTTGACCTGGCTTTGCCTTCTTGGCCTGGCCTTGCATTCTGGCCTGGCCTGGCCTATTGGCCTAGACTAGCCTTTTGGCCTTTTGGCCTGGACCTAGCCTGGCCCATTTTGGCCTGGCCTGGCTTTTGGCCTGGCCTGGCTCTTTAATCTGGCCTGGCCTGGCCTTTTGCCCTGGTCGGGCCTTTCGCCCTGGCCTGGCCTTTTAGCCTGGCCTGGCCTTTTGGCCTGGCCTTGCCTTCTGGCCTGGCCTTGCCTTTGGCGTGGCCTTGTTTACTCTCTCCTGGCCTGGCCTGGCCAAACCTGGCCTTTCGGCTTGGCCTGGCCTTTGGCCTGGCCTGGCCTGCCCTGGACAACCTGGCCTTTTGGCCTAGCCTTTTGGCCTAGCGTGGCTTTTTGGCCTGGCTTGGCCTTTTGTCCTGACCTGGCCAAACCTGGCCTTTTGGCCTGGCGTGGCCTTGACTTTTGGCCTGGTCTGGCCTTTTGGCCTATCCTGGCCTGCACTTTTGGTCTGGTCTGGCCTTTTGAGACTTTTGGCCTGGCCTGGCTTGGCCTTTTATCCTGGCCTGGCCAAACCTCGTCTTTTAGCCTGGCCTGGCCTTTTGACCTGGCTTTGCCTTCTGGCCTGGCCTTGCCTTCTGGCCTGGCCTGGCCTTTTGGCCTTTTGGCCTTTTGGCCTGGACTGGCATGGCATTTTGGCCGGGCTTGGCCTTTTGGCCTGGCCTGGTTTGGCCTGGACTGGCCATTTGGCCTGGCCTGGCCTTTTGACCTTGCCTGGCTTTTTGGCCTGGCCTGGCCTGGCTTTTTGGCCTAGCCTGGCCTTCTGTCCTGGACTTGCCTTCTGGCCTGCCTTGGCCTGGACTTTTGGTCTGGCTTTGCCTTCTGGCCTGGCCTGGCCTGAACTTTGGTTTGGCCTTGCCTTTTGGCCTGGCCTGGCCTTGCCTTCTGGTGTGGCCTGGCCTTTTGGCCTTGCCTGGGCTTTTGGCCTTTTGGCCATGACTGGCCTGGACTTTTGGTCGGGATTTGCCTTCTGGCCTGGCCTTGCCTTTTGGCCTGGCCTTGCATTCTCACCTGGACTGGCCTTGCCTTTTGGCCTGGCCTTGCATTCTGGCCTAGCCTGGCCAAACGTGGCCTTTTGGACTGGCCTGGCCTTTTGGCCTGGCCTGCACTGAACAAACCTGGCCTTTTGGCCTGGCCTGGCCTTTTGGCCTGGCCATGCCTTCTGGCCTGGCCTGGCCTGGCCTTTTGGCCTAGCATGGCCTTTTGGTTTGGCTTGGCCTTTTGTCCTGGCCTGGCCAGACCTGGCCTTTTGGCCTAGCCTGGGTTTTTGACTTGGCCTGGCCTGGACTTTGGCTTGGTCTGGACTTTTGGCCTGGCCTGGCCTTTTGGCCTGGCCTGGCCTGCACTTTTGGTCTGTTCTGGCCTTTTGGCCTGGTCTTTTGGCCTGGACTGGCTTTTTGGCCTGGCCTGGCCTTCTGGCCTGGCCTTGCCTTCTTGTCTGGCCTTTTCGCCTGAGTTTGCCTTCTGGCCTCACCTTGCCTTCTGGCATGGCCTGGCCTTCTAGCCTGGCATGGCCTTTTGGCCTGGCCTGGACTTTTGGCCCTTTGGCCTGGACTGGGCTAGCCTTTGGCCTTTTGTCCTGGATTGGCCTGGCCTTTTGGCCTGGCCTGGCCTCTGGCCTGACCTTGCCTTCTGGCCTGGCCTGGCCTTTTGGCCTGGCCTTGCCTTCTTGCCTGGCCTAGCCTGGCCTTTTGGCCTGCCCTTGCCTTCTGGCCTGGCCTGGCAAAACCTGGCCTGGCAAAACCTGGCCTTTTGGCCTGCCTGGCCTGGCCTTTTGGCCTGGCCTTGCCTTTTGGCCTTGCCTGGCCTGTTGGTCTGGCCTGGTCTTTGGAAAGGCCAGACCTTGCCTTTTGGCCTTCCCTTGCCTGGCCTTTTGGCCTTCCCTTGCCTGGCCTTTTGGCCTGGCCTTGCCTTGCCTTCTGGCCTGGCCTCAGCTGGCCTTTTGGCCTAGCCTGGTCTTTTGGCCTGGTCTGGCCTTCTCGCCCATTGGCATGGCCTCGCCTTCTTGCCTGGCCTGGCCTGTCCAAACCTGGCTTTTTGGCCTTGCCTTGCCTTTTGGCCTTCCCTTGCCTGGCCTTCTGGACTGACCTGATCTGGCCTTCTGGCCTGGCCTTGATTTCTGGCCTGGCCTGGCCTTCTGGCCTGGCCTGGCATGGCCAAACCTGGCCTTTTGACCTGGCCTTGCCTTGCCTTGCCTTTTGGCCTGGCCTTGCCTTCTTGCCTGGCCTAGCCTGGCCTTGCCTTTTGGCCTAGCCTTGCTTTTTGGCCTGGCCTTGCTTTTGGCCTGGCCTTGCCTTGCTTTTTGGCCTGGCCTTGCCTTGCCTTGACTTTTGGCCTGCCCTTGCCTTTTGGCCTGGCCTGGCCTGCTTTTTGGCCTGGCCTTGGCTTCTGGCCTGGCCTGGCCAAACCCAGCCTTTGGCCTGGCCTTGCCTTTTGACCTGGCCTTTTGGCCTGGCCTTGCCTTTTGGCCTTGGCTGGCCTTTTGGTCTGGCCTGGCCTTTTGGAAAGGCCAGGCCTTGCCTTTGGCCTTCCCTTGCCTGGCCTTTTGGCCTGGCCTTGCCTTCTGGCCTGGCTTGATCTGGCCTTTTTGCCTAGCCTGGCCTTTTAGCCTAACCTGGCCTTTTGGCCTGGCCTGGCCTTCTTGCCCATTGGCATGGCCTGGCCTTCTCACCTGGCCTGGCCTGGCCTGTCCAAACCTGGCTTTTTGGCCTTGCCTTGCCTTTTGGCCTTCCCTTGCCTGGCCTTCTGGACTGACCTGATCCGGCCTTCTGGCCTGGCCTTGCCTTCTGGCCTGGCCTGGCCTTCTGGCCTGGACCGGCATGGCCAAACCTGGCCTTTTGGCCTGGTCTTGCCTGGTCTTGCCTTGTGGCCTGGCCTGGGCTGGTGTTTTGGCTTGGCTTTGCCTTCTGGTCTGGCCTGGCCTTTTGGCCTGGCCTTGCCTTCTGGCCTGGCTTGGCCTTTTGGCTTGGTCTGGCCTTTTGTCCTGGCTTGGCCATACCTCGTCTTTTGGTAAGACCTGGCCTTTTGGCCTGGCCTGGCTTTTTGACCCGGCCTGGCCTGGACTTTGGCCTGGCCCAGCCTTTGGCATTTTGGCCTGTCCTGGCCTGGCTTGGCCTGGACTGGCCTTTGGCCTGGACTGGCCTTTTGGCCTGGACTCGCCTGGCCTTTTGTCCTGGCCTGGTCTTTTGACCTGGCTTTGCCTTGTGGCCTGGCCTTGCCTTCTTGCCTGGCCTGGTCTTTTGGCCTTGCCTTGCCTTTTGGCCTTCCCTTGCCTTCTGGCCTGGCATGATCTGGCATTTTGGCCTGGCCTTGCCTTCTGGCCTGGCCTGGCCAAACCTCATCTTTTGGCATGGCCTGGCCTGGCTTGGCCTGGACTGGCCTGGACTTTTGGCCTAGCCTGGCCTTTTGGCCTGACCTGGCCTTTTGTCCTGGCCTGGCCAAACCTCGCCTTTTGGCCTGGCCTGACCTTTGGCCTGGCCTGGCTTTTTGACCTGGCCTGGCCTTTTGGCCTGGCCTGGTCTTTTGGTCTTTTGGCCTGGTCTGGCCTTCTGGCCTGGCCTTGCCTTCTGGTCTGGCCTGACAGGGCCAAACCTGGCCTTTTGGCCTGGCTTTGCCTTCTGGCCTGGCTTTGCCTTCTGGCCTTTTGGCCTGACCTTGCCTTCTGGCCTAGCTTGGCCTGGTCTTTTGGCCTGGCTTGGCCTTTTGACCTGGCCTGGCTTGGCTTGGCCTGAACTGGCCGTTTGGCCTGGCCTAGCCTTTTGCCCCAGACTGGCCTGGCCTTTTGGCCTAGCCTGGCCTTTTTGCCTGGCCTGGCTTTTTGACTTGGGCTGGCCTGTAATTTTGGACTGGCCTGGCCTTTTGGCCTTTTGGCCTTTTGGCCTGGCCTGGCCTGGCCTTTTTGCCTTTGGCCTGGCCTGGCCTGGCCTTTTTGCCTGGCCTGACTTTATGGCCTGGCCTGGCCTTTTGGCCTGGCCTAGCCTTCTGGCCTGGCCTTGCCTTCTGGCCTGGCCTTTTGGCCTAGCCTTGCCTTCTGGCCTGGCCTTGCCTTCTGGCCTGGCCTGGCCTTTTGGTGTGGCCTTGCCTTCTGGCCTGGCCTGGCCTTTTGACCTGGCTTTGCCTTCTGGCCTGGCCTTGCCCTCTGGCCTGGCATGGCCTTTTGACGTGGCCTGGTCTCAACTTTTGATCTGGCCTTGCCTTCTGGCCTAGCCTAGTCTTGTCATCAGGCCTGGCCTGGCCTTTTGGCCTTACCTTGCCTTTTGGCCTTCCCTAGCCTTGCCTTTTGGCCTGGCCTTGCCTTCTGGACTGGCCTGGCCTGGTCTTTGGCCTGGCCTTGCCTTCTCGCCTGGCATGACCTGGCCTTTTTGCCTGGCCTGGCCTTCTCACCTGGCCTGGTCTTCTCGCCTGGCCTGGCCTTCTCTCCTGGCCTGGCCAAACCTCGTCTTTTGGACTGGCCTGGCCTTTTGGTCTTCCCTTGCCTGGCCTTTTGGCCTCCCTTGCCTTCTTGCCTGGCATGGCCTGGCCTTTTTGCCTGGCGTGGCTTTTTGACCTGGCCTGGTCTTTTGGCCTGGCCTGGCTTTTTGACCTGGCCTGGCCTGGGCTTTTGGCCTGGCCTTTTGGCCTTTTGGCTTGGCCGGGCTTTTGGCCTGGCCTTGCCTGGTCTTTAGCGTGGCCTGCCCTTTTGGCCTGGTCTGGTCTTCTGGCCTGGCCTTGCCTTCTGGCCTGGCTTTATGGCCTAGCATTGCCTTCTGGCCTCGACTTGCCTTCTGGCCTGGCCTGGCATGGCCTTTTGGCCTAGCCTGGCCTTTTGGCCTGGCCTTGCTTTCTGGCCTAGCCTGATCTGACCTTTTCGCCGGGCCTTGCCTTCTGCCCTGGCCTAGCATTTTGGCCTGGCCTTGCCTTATGGCCTCGCCTGTCCTGGGCTTTTGGCCTGGCCTGGCCAAACGTGGCCTTTTGGCCTGGCGTGGCCCTTGGCCTTTTGGCCTCACCTGGACTAACCTTTGGCCTGGCCTGGCATTTTGGCCTGGCTTTGCCTTCTGGCCTGCCGTGGCCTTTTGGCCTGGCCTGACCTTTTGGCCTGGCCTGGCCTTTTAGCCTGGCCTGAGCTCTTGTCCTAGCCTGGCCTTCTGGACTGGCCTTGCCTTCTGGCCTGGCCTTTTGTCCTGGCCTTGCCTTCTGGCCTGGCCTGGCATGGCCAAACCTGGCCTTTTGGTCTGGTCTTGCCTATGGGCCTGCCCTTGCCTTTTGGCCTGGCCTTGCCTTGCCTTGCCTTTTGGCCTGTCCTGGCCTTTTGGCCTGGCTTTGCCTTCTGGCCTGCCGTGGCCTTTTGGCCTGGCCTGAACTTTGGCCTGGCCTGGTCCTTTAGCCTGGCCTGACCTCTTGGCCTGGCCTGGCCTTCTGGCCTGGCCTTGCCTTCTGGTCTGGCCTGGCCTTTTGGCCTGACCTGGCCTTCTCGCCTGGCCTGGTCTGACCAAACCTGGCCTTTTGGCCTGGCGTGGCCCTTTGGCCTTTTGGCCTGGCCTGGCCTTCTGGCCTGGCCTTGCTTTCTGGCCTGGTCTTCTGGCCTGGCCTGGCATGGCCAAACCTGGCCTTTTGGCCTGGCCTTGCCTATTGGCCTGGCCTTGCTTTTTGGACTGGCCTTGCCTTGCCTTCTGGCCTTGCCTGGCCTGGCCTTTTGGCCTGGCCTTGCCTTCTGGCCTGGCCTTTTGGCCTGGCTTTGCCTTTGGCCTGGTCTGGCCTGGCTTGGCCTGGACTGGCCTGGCCTTTTGGCCTGGCCTGACCGTTTGTCCTGGCCTGGCCTTTTGGCCTGGCCTGACCTCTTGGCCAGGCCTGGCCTTTTGGCCTGGCCTTGCCGTCTGGCCTGGCCTTGCCTTCTGGTCTGATCTGGCGTTTTGACCTGGCTTTGCCTTCTGGCCTTGCCTTGCATTCTGACCTGGCCTGGCCTTTTGACCTGGACGGGACTTTTGGCATTTTGGCCTGGACTGGCCTGGACTTTGGCATTTTGGCCTGGACTGGCCTGGCCTTTTGGCCTGGCTTGGGATTTTGGCCTGGCCTGGCCTTTTGGCCTGGCCTGGTCTTTCTGGCCTGGCCTTGCCTTCTGGCCTGGCCTGGCCTTATGGCCTTGTCTGGGCTATTGGCCTTTTGGCCTTGACTAGCCTGGCCTTTTTGACTGGTCTGGCCTTCTGGCCTGGCCTGACCTTCTGGCCTGGCCTTGCCTTCTGGCCTGGCCTGGCATGGCCAAACCTGGCCTTTTGGCTTGGCCTTGCCTTATGGCCTAGCGTGGCCTTCTCGCCCGGCCTGGCCTGGCCTTTTGGCATGGACTGGCCTTCTCGCCTGGCCTGGCCTGGCCTGTCCAAACCTGGCCTTTTGGCCTGGCCTGGCCTTTTGATGCCTGGCCTTTTGGCCTTTGCCTTGTCTTTTGGCCTTCCCTTGCCTGGCCTTCTGGTCTGGCCTGGCCTTCTGGCCTGGCCTGGCCTGGCCAAACCTGGCCTTTTGGCCTGGCCTTGCTTTGTGGCCTGGCCTCCCTGGTATTTTGGCCTGGCTTTGCCCTCTGGCCTGGCCTGGCCTTTTGGCCTGGCCTTGCCTTCTGGCCTGGCCTGGCCTTTTGGCCTTGCCTTGTCTTGGCCTTCTTTTGGCCTCCTCCCTCCTTTGGCCTGGCCTTGCCTTCTGGTCTGGCCTGGCCTTCTGGACTGGCCTGGCATGGCCAAACCTGGCCTTTTGGCCTGGCCTTGCCTTGTGGCCTGGCCTGGCCTGGTATTTTGGCCTGGCTTTGCCCTCTGGCCTGGCCTGGCCTTTTGGCCTGGCCTTGCCTTGTGGCCTGGCTTGGCCTTTTGGCCTGGACTGGCCTCGCCTTTGGCCTAGCCTGGGCTTTTGGCCTGGCCTGGCCTTTTGTCCTGGCCTGGCCAAACCTCGTCTTTTGGCAAGGCTTGGCCTTTTGGCTTGGCCTGGCTTTTTGACCTGGTCTGGCCTGCCCTTTTGGATTGGCCTGGCCTTTTGGCATTTTGGCCTTGCCTGGCCTGGCTTGGCCTGGACTGGCCGTTTGGCCTGGCCTGGCCTTTTGTCCTGGCGTGGCCAAACCTCGTCTTTTGGCCTGGCCTGGCTTTTGGCCTGGCCTCGCTTTTTGATCTGGCCTGGCCTGGCCTTTTGCCCTGGTCGGGCCTTTTGGCCTTTTGCCCTGGCCTGGCCTTTGGCCTGGCCTTGCCTGGCCTTTTAGCCTGGCTTGGCCTTGTGGACTGGCCTTGCCTTCTGGCCTGGCCTGGCCTTTTGGCCTGGCCTGGCTTTTTGGCCAGGCCTGTACTTTTGGCCTGGTCTTGTCTTCTGGCCTGGCCTGGCCTTTTGGCCTGGCCTGGTCTTTTGGCCTTGCCTTGCCTTTTGGCCTTTTCTTGCCTTCTGGCCTGGCGTGATCTGGCATTTTGGCTATAGGTGGATCTCAGATTTTTTTTTTTTTTTTTGTAAATGTAGAAAAGCAACTGGGCAATCACAGCATCAATATGTAAATCAAATATAAAATCTTAAGACCTCCCCAGCTGACTTAATGGACCCCCTCTGGGCCAAGGGGCACCTGAAAAACTAAATTCCCTGATTGTGATGGGAGGAGAGATGAGACACCCCTCGTTATACCTCCTCCATTTCAGAGTTTAGGGACAACTGATCAACATTAGCATGAAAATAGAGACCGTAAGACTGACAAAACAGACTATTTGTGCCAATAAGATATCAAATTTCAATTGGACTCTGGTATTGTATCACCTGTTCTCTGAGAGCTGCCACCTATGAGTCTTCATCATAACAAGGCCCTTGGCTTTCAAAACTTCCTTATCTTATCCCAAACATTTCCTTTTATTAACTTCTTAAGTCTTTAGACAAAGCTTAACTCTTACTACCAATTGCCAATCAGAAAATGTCTGAAAGCACCTATTAACTGTAAACCTCTCCCTTCATTTAATCCTGTTTCATTAGGCTGAACAAATGTACACTTTCCATAAACTCATACTTTATGGGAAATAGAATAGTAAGGAGTTTCTTAATTCTAAGATGGCAATAATTGGCCCTAAACTTGAGCTCTGCCTCTGGATTGATTTAAGTCTTTGCTTGTAACTCCCGTTTCCCTAACAAAAGACACACAGTCTTCCTCCAGCCAAGGCTGCTGGGATGACTTTGTTCTCACACCAAATATACAGCATTTGCTGAACACCAGGCAACTCTTCACCAACTGGGTGTTCAGCAACTCAATTCTCACAGAATCAAGTCAACCATAGGCCTGACCACTACAGGCCTCAGTTCCTCAATACAGTGCCCACTGCACATGCCAGTGACAATCACCAGGGACCCATCTAGACCTCTAAGCTACCATCTATAAAACATGGGCTTTTATAAACTTCTCCCTGAAGTTTAATAATTTGATGAAACTACTCACAGAAGTTCACAAAACACTCTACCTATGTTTACCAGGTAAACATCAAGAATACAATTCAGGAAATGCCAACTGGAAAAAAAAAGTATAGGGCACAGAAAGGTAGGAGAAAAAGAAGGGGGTGGGTAGTGAGTTCCTGGTGAATAGCTACAATTAAGAAAAATCTCTAATGCTTTGTGTTCTGTAGGAACAGCTTACTGCAAAGAAATACCCTTACCATTATGACTTATTTTAGGCATTCCGTCCTTTAGATATCACAGATTCTACATTCCCATTGTTCTTCATAAATAAATTTGTCTCCCAGGGTTCAGAAGAAAATACTTGTCAAGCAAACTTTGCTTAAGTTTCTCTCTTTTCCCCAGACCTCTGGACTCTGCTCCACATCCAGTCTGAGCAAACACACAACCCCTCTTCATGTCCCTCCCAAAAATAGGCAGCCTTCGGGGTGCAACATTCTCGAATCTTGCATTGATTTTGCCACCCTCCATTCTTCCCCCTACTCTCCCACCTTCTTTCTCATCTTGCTTGCTCCTCCATATGAATTGACAGCCCTTTTCAGTTTAACTTTTGAGACGTTTGCAGATATTAAGTTTAGTGCTTCCCTCATTGCAACACTACTTTACTTACTTTTTTGAGAGAAAGTCTCCCTCTGTCACCCACGCTGGTGTGCAGTGGCATGATCTCAGCTCACTTCAACCTCTGCCTCCCGGGTTCAAGCAATTCTCCTGCCTCTGCCTCCTGAGTAGCTGGGACCCACCACCACAGCCAGCTAATTTTTTGTATTCCTAGGAGAAACAGGGTTTCACCATGTTTATGAGGCTGGTCTTGAACTCCTGACCTCAAGTGATCCACTCACCTTGGCCTCCCAAAGTGCTGGGATTACAGGTGTGAGCCACGAGGCCCAGCCACAGTACTTGAGAATAAAGTTACTTCTTACCTACATCTAAATTTATTTTAATTGACTCTATGTAAAAACAGCCCCAAAACAATAACAATTTCATCCTGATAGAGGACATCACAACCCTCTTGCCATCTCAACTCTCACTGCATCTGCCTGTGGATCCCCACAGTTGAGATGGTGACATATACTTTGACCCAGCTTACAGACATTACAATAACTCTTACACATAGGCAGCCAAAGAGAGAGGTTTTGACTCTCTCTTTCCTGGAAGTCTCCACTTATTCCTCTGAATTAGAAACAAAACAAAACAAACAAACAACAAACAAAATTTAGAAGTGTTGGTTTCAGAGTTGGTTTTGGAGCAAGACATATGCTGCAAACCAGTAAAACCTTGCTGCAAGCTTTCTCACTCCCCCTGAAGCAGCTATGTTGAATCAGATCTGTTTCAACATGCCCAGTCGAAATAACATGCTCAGACATTTTCCTATAGGTTTTAGCTAATATATTTTGATTTTCTTATCTTATGTTGTAATTTATGTTCTTTTAGTTCTTTAATTAATTACTATGTCAATTAGATTGAGCTAAAAAATAATTGCTTATAATTCTGTAAGTTTTCCTTTATGTATTTTGAGCATATATTATTAGGTGTATCCAATTTTTGAAATGTTACATCTTCCAGGGAGATTGGCACTTATTATACAATTTTAGTTTTCCTTGTTAGTTTTACATTATTTTATTATTCTTTTAGTGATACCCCTAGGGACTGCAATGTGTATCCTTGACCCACTGGTATATATCCTAAATTAGTACATTTATCGCTTTAATACTAGTTGTATCTAAAGTTACAAGGACCTTAGAACATTTTACTCCATTTACTTCACTCCCACCTTTTGTGCAATTGTTTTCAGGTATTTTATTTCTTAGTAGATTTAAGAACCTGCCAAACATTATTAACATTTACTATTATTAGATTAAAATACAACTGTTATTGAGATTAATCTACACATTTGCTATTTCCAATGTTCCTTACTCTTCCATCTCTGTCCTCCATTTGAAACCATATTTTTTTCTGTCTGAATAGTTCACTACAGGAATTCTTTTCTTTTACAAAATTTTAACCACAATCTTTAACACTTTTAAATTATTATTTTAAATGAACACACAACAATTGTGCATATTTATGGAGTAGAGTGTGATATTTCGATGCATGTATACAACGTGTAATGATCAAATCAGGGTAACTAGCAAATCAATCACCTCAAACATTTGTCATCTTTTTGTACAAGCATAAGTTTTTTAAGGCTTCAGTTTCTTTGTTTTCAAATCAATTTTATTGAGGATAATTTACATATAATAAAATGCACCCATTTAAAATGTACACTTTGATGAGTTTTGACAAACTGTATAAACCTTTGTAACCCTCATCATAATTAAGACATAAACATTTCCTTCAATCTAATCTATTCCCTCACATTCTGTTGGAGTAAACCACTCCTACCCAGGAATCCACTGATTTACTTTCTGTCACTATAGATTTGTTTTTCTCTTTTTTTTTTTTGTTCTAGGACTTCAAAGAATAAAATAATGGATATATATTATGAATAATTTTTCACTGCCTATGACTTGTCTGTTCATTTTCTCAAAGATGAATTTTTCAGGCGCATAAGATTTAAAATTGGATGAAATCAAATGATCACATTTTTCCTTTATGATTCCTGCTTTCCTTTTTTGTTGTTGTTTTGGTTTGGTTTGGTTTCGTTTGGTTTTGTGTTTATGACAGATCTCACTCTGTTGCCCAGGCTAGAGTGCAGTGGCAGAATCCCAGCTCACTGCAACCTCTGCCTCCTGAGTTCAAGTGATTTTTGGGCCTCAGCCTCCCAGCTGATTTGTACCTTTTGTATCCTCATTTAGCAATTTTTGTCTGTGCATGGTGGCTCATACCTGGAATCCCAGCAATTTGGGAGGCCGAGGGGGTTGGATCACCTAAGCACAGGAGTTTGAGACCAGCATGGTCAAATGATGAGACTCTGTCTCTATAAAAAACACAAAACTTAGCTGAGCATGGTGGTGCAAGCCTGTAGTCCTGGCTATTACCGGGGCTGAGGTAGGAGAATGACAAGCCTGGGAGGTAGAGGATTCAATGAGCTGTGATTGTGCCACTGCACTGCAGCTTTGGCGACAGAGCAAGACCCTGTCTCAAGGGAAACTTTAAAAAAAAAGAAAGAAAGAAATTTTTGCTTACCCAAGTCCTCAAAAATTATCTCCTGGGTTTTCTTTAAAAGTTTTGTGGCTTTAACTTTTACATTTAGGTCTACAATTTGTTCTGAGTTAATCTTTGTGTATAGAGTAAACAAAGTGTCAAAGTTCATTTATTTCCATGTGAATATCCAGTTTTTTTAGCACAATTGGATAAAAAGACTGTCATCATTGAATTAATTAATTTCAATTAATTTGGCACCTTTGTGAAAAACCAATTAGTGACACTCGTGTGGGTCTATTTCTAATCAATTCTGTTCCACTGCTGTTTATATCTATCCTGTGCCAAAACCACACTCTCTTATCTTTATAGTTAAGTCTTGAAATCAGTTGGAAATAAAGCCTTTCCAACTTTCTTCTCTGAAAAAAAAAAATGGTTTTGGCTGTTCTATGTAATTTGCATACATATATAAATTTTTTAACCAGCTGGTTAAAAATTTTGTGAAAAAAAGCTTGTTAGGATATTGACGGGGATGATTACCCTGTAGATCAATTTGGGGACAATTGACATCTTAAAATTTGCAAACCTCTAATCCATTAACGTGGTATAGCTCTCCATTTATTTTTGGTCTTCTTTAATTTGTCTCAGCAGGGTTTTGAGGTTTTTAGCATGCAGAACTTAACACTTATTTTTTTAAACTTATCCCTAATAATTCCTGTTTTTGATATTATTGTGAATGGGATTTTCTTTTGAGATAGAGTCTAGCTGTATTGCCCAGGCTGGCGTGCAGTGGCATGGTCTCAGTTTACTGCAACCTCCACCTCTTGGGCTCCTGCCTCAGCCTCCCGAGTAGCTGGGATCACAGGGTCCACCACCACACCTGGCTAATTTTTGTATTTTTAGTGCAGATGGGTTTTCACCATGTTGGCCAGGCTGGTCTTGAACTCCTGACCTCATGATCTGCTCACACCAGCCTCCCAAAGTGCTGAGATCACAGGTGTGAGCCACGACATCCAGCCTGAATGGGACTGTTTTTAAAATTTTATTTTTCAGTTGTTTATTGTTGACATTGATCTCGTATTCTGTGACCTTGTTAAGGTCACTTGTTAATTCAAATATCCTTTTTTTAACTGTAAACAATCATGTTGCTTTTCAATAGAAACAATTTTACTTCTTACCAATCTGTGTGCATTTGCTGTCTTTTTATTGACTTATTTCACTGGCTGCAGCCTCCAAAAAATTTTCAATAGAAGCCCTTTTCCTGATTTTACAGGGAAGGCATTCAAGTTTTAACCATTTTGTGTGATGTTAGCTGTAAGATTTTTGTAGTATTCCTTAGCAGGATGAAGAAGTTCCCTTTTAGTCCTATTTTTCTAAGTTTTCATGGAGAATAAGGGTTGAATTTTGTGAAGTACTCTTCATGAATGCATTAGGATGATTGTAATTTTTTCTTCTATGAATAAAATCAATTACATTTATTTCGTCTTTTAGAATTTAAGATTCACACTAATTTTGTATGACTTCAAAAAGCTCAAACTTGTCAAGATATTTTATCCTTTTTATATATTGCTGAGTTCAGTTTGCTAATATATGTTAAGGCTTTTTGCATTTATTTTCATTTTCTGTTTTGGTAGTGTCTGTATTTGATTTTGGTGACAGAGAGATAGAAGCCTCGTAAAATGAGTTGAGCTGTGTTCTCACTCTCTATTTTATGAAAACGTTTTATGAGATTGGTATTAGTTCTTCATTAAATGTTAGAATTCACCAGAGAAGCCGTCTGGGCACAGAGGAATTTGTTTATGTTTTGAGGGCATAGGAGGTTAATTATTAATTCAATTTCTTTAAAAGATATAGGAATATTCTGATTTTTAATACCTCTTTTGATCTATTTTGGTAATTTGTGTGTTTTGTTTTGGTTTGGTTTTTTGAGACAGAGTCTTGCCCTGTTGCCCAGGCTGGACTGCATTGGCGAGATCTCAGCTAACTGCAACTTATGCCTCCCAGGTTCAAGCGATTCTCCTCCCTCAGCCTCCCAAGTAGCTGAGATTATAGGCACCCACCACCACATCTGGCTAATTTTTTGTATGTTTAGTAGAGACGGAATTTCCCCATGTTGCCCAGGCTGGTCTCAAACTTCTGACCTCGTGATCCGCCCGCCTCGGCCTCCCAAATTGCTGGGATTACAGGTATGAGCCACTGCACTCCGTTGATAATCTGTGTTTTTAAATAAATTTTTCTCTTTTGATTAAATTGTCAATTGTTTGTCACAACATTGTTTTATAATATTCCCTTGTTATTCTTTTTTATATCTTTAAGATCTACAGTAATGCCTGATCTTGGTAATTTGTGTTTTTGCCATATTTTCAAATCAAGTTAGCTACAGATTTATTAATTTTATGTCATTTTAACTCATTTTTCTCCATCCCTTTTAAAATTTTATTTCTACTATTCTTTTTCTTTCCTTCTATTTTCTTTCAATTTAATTTGCTCTTCTCTTTTTAGCTTTTTAAGTTAGAATCTCAAAACATTGGTTTTAAACCTTCCATCTTTTTGTAAATATTTTAAGCTGTACTTTTCCTTGTAAGCACAGTTTTAGCTGATCTCATAAATTTCCAAATTTCAATACATTGTGCTTTTATTTCATTTAGTTCAAAATATTTTTAAACTTCTTTTGTGATTATTCTTTGACATTCATGCATTATGCAAAACTATTTTTCACTTGTGAAATGCTGGGGAATTTTAAGGTATCTCTTATTATAGATTTCTAATTTAATTTCATTGTGTTCATAGAATGTTTTCTGTATGATTTTGAAAACTTTAAAATCTCAAATGAATTTTTTATTTTATTTTATTTTTTTTTGCGATGGAGTCTGTTTTTGTTGCCAGTCCCAGGCTGGAGTGCAATGGAACAATCTCAGCTCACTGCAACATCTGCCTCCCAGGTTCAAGCCATTCTCCTGCCTCAGCCTCCTATGTAGCTGAGACTACAGGCATGTACCACCATGCCTAATTTTTTTGAATTTTTATTAGAGACAGGGTTTCACCATGTTGGCCAGGCTGGTCTCAAACTCCTGACCTCAAGTGATCTGCACGCCTCAGCTTCCCAAAGTGTTGAGATTACAGGCATGAGCCACCATGCTTGGCCTAAAATATCAACGTATTGAGAATTATTCTATGGCACAAGATATAGTTCATCTTTTATGAACATTCCAAGTGCACTTGAAAAGATTGTGTTAATATGGTGCTCTATAAATTTAATATGGTCAAATTTGGTAATGGTTCACACTCTTAAATGAAATGCAATTGACAATACATTTAGGTTTAAATCTATCACCTTTCTATTTCTTTTTTATTTAATCTGTTCTTTGTTCATTTTTCCTTTCTCATTACTTTTTTGGTATTGACTATTTTTCAAATATTGTATTTGCTCTTCTCTATTGGCTTATTTGCTGTATCTCTTTGTGCTCTGGGGTTTACAATGTGCACCTTCAAATATAGCAGTCTGATATCAAATGATATTACACCACTTCATGGATAAAGTGAGTATCTTTTAATAGGATATTTCCATTTCCTTTCTCCCTTTGTGCTGTGGCTGTCATATATGTTTTATTTATGCAAGTCTTATAAGTACCATAAATGCATAGGGTAATATTTTTGTCTTAAATAGTAAACTGCCATTTAAAGAAAGATAAAAATTATGATAAAACTTTTAATTTTTATTCACATATTTACAATTCCAAGGTCTTATCATTTCTAAGTTTCTGTTTTCGTTTACTTCAGCCCGATGGCTATAAATTCTTGAGTAGAGACAGGGTCTTACTAGGTTGTCAGGGCTGGTCTCGAACTCCTGAGTTCAAGTGATCCTCCTGCCTTGGCCTCCCAAAGGGCTAGGATTACAGGCATGAGTCCCTGTGCCTGGCCTATAAATTTTTTTACTGTTTATTTATCTGGAAAACTCTTTATTTCACCTTTATTTTTTAAATTTATATTATCTTTTTTTTTTTTTTTTTTTTTTTAGACAGAGCCTCACTTTGTCACCCAGGCTGGAGGGCAATGGTGTGATCTTGGCTCACTGCAACCTTCACCTCCTGGGTTCAAGCAATTCTCTTGCCTCAGCCTCCCAAGTAGCTGGGGTTACAGGTGCCTGCCACCACACCAAGCTAATTTTTGTATTTTTAGTAGAGATAGCGTTTCAACATGTTGGTCAGGCTGGTTTTGAACTCCTAACCTTACATGATTCACCCAGTTGGGCTTCAGAAATGCTGGGATTACAGGAGTGAGCCACTTCACCCAGCCATTGCCTTTAAATTTAGAGAATATTTTTGACTAGGAAATTCTTGGTATTTTTTTCTTTTTATTTTTTTAAACCTTTTACTTTTGTTTCAGGGTGCATGTGCAGGTTTATTATGTAGGTAAGTTGAGTCTTGCAGGGGTTTAGTGTACAAATTGTTTCATCACCCAGGTAATGAGTTTCTGAATTTTGTTTTTGTCCTTTGAAGAGTTTTGAAGTTTCTTTCCTAGGCATTTTATAAGTAAGGTGGGAATCACCTTGATCCATTTGATGTTTGCTTTTAAGCTTTGTTAGGTCAAGTCTCACAATAGCTAGTATCTGATAGGTAGTTTTTTGATCCTCACCCTCCTCCCACACTACACCCTCAGGTAGGCCCTGGTGTCTGTTGCTCTCTTCTTCTTGTCCATGTGTACTCAATGTTTAGCTCCCACTTATAAGTGAGAACATGCAGTATTTGATTTTCTGTTTTGCATTAGATTGCTTAGGATAATGGCCTCCAGCTCTATCCATCTTGCTGCAAAAGATATGATCTCATTCTTTTTTATGGCTGCATAGTATTCCATGGTGTATATGTACGACGTTTTCTTTATCCAGTCTTCCATTGCTGGGTACTTAGGTTGATTCCATGTACTTACTATTCTGAATAGCGCTGTGATGAACATATGTATGCATAGGACTTTATAGTAGAACGATTCATATTCCTCTGGGTATGTACCCAGTGGATTTCTGGGTAAAATTCTAGTTCCGTTCTAAGTTCTTTGAGTAATCTCCAAACTGCTTTCCACAGTGGAAGGATTCTCTTTTCAATAAATGTTGCTGGGATAACTGGCTAGCCAATGCAGAATATTGAAACTCGACCCCTTCCTTTTACTGTATGCAAAAATCAACTCAAGATGGATTGAAGGCTTAAACCTAAAACCTAAAGGGTTTATGGGGCTATAAAAACCCTTGAAGGAAGCCTAGAGGATATCATTGTGGATATAGATACTGACAAAGATTTCATGACAAAGATGCCAAAAGCAATGATAAAATAAATATTGACAAATGGGACCTAATTAAACAAAAGAGCATCTGCAAAGTGAAAGATATTAACAAAGTAAGCAGACAACCTACATAATGAGAGAAAATATTTGCACACTATGCACCTATGAAAGAGCTAATATCCAGAATCTATAAGGAACTTAAATTAACAAGCAAAAAATGCAAACACGTACATGGGCTATAAGCATATGAAAATATTCTCAAAATCACTAATCATTAGAGACATGAAAAGTCAAAACCACAATGACAATTCTCAGTATTTCTTTCCCTTTTTTTTTTTTTCAATTTCAGCACATGAAAAACGTTGTTTCTTTGTCTTTTGGCTTGTGTTGTTTCTTAAAAGAAATTAGTATTATGTCTTCTCTTTGTTCTCCTGATATAATGTGTTTTTTTCTTCTGGGTACTTTAAGATTTTTCTTTTTATCATTGGTTTTCAGCAATTTAATTATAAGGTAGCTTGCTTGGTATTTATTTTCTGTATTTACCCTTCTTGGGGTAAGTTGTGTCAAGTGGAGCTGTATATTTAGGTTTTTATCAAATTCAGAAATATTACCCACTATTTATTCAAATACTTTTTTCTGTTTAACCTTCCCAACACACACACACACACACACACACACACACACATACACACACCACGCACAGAAAGTCTTCCTTTTTCTCTCTTGCTTTAGATATTAAAATCGAACATATATTAGGTAGCTTAATATTGTCCCACCTATCATCAAGGTTTTTAAGATTTTTTTAGCCCATGTTCTTTCTCTGCTTCAGTTTCTATTATGTTTTCAAACTCACTTATTTTCCTACAATACCTAATGTTATGTTAAGCTCTCGAATAGCTTTTTCCATTAAATATACATTTTTCCCCCTAAAATTTTGCTTTTTAAAATAGTTTGCATGCCTTCCTTTTTTGTTCACAATTTCCTTTAAATCCTTGAACATATTTCTAACAGCTGCTCGAAAACCCCTTTCTGCGGACTCCATCACCATTGTTATTTTTGCTTTTGTTTCCATGGACACTGTGGGTGTTATGTTGTTGAGTTTCTGATTTTGTTTTTGTCCTTTGAAGAGTTTTGAAGTTTCTTTCCTAGGCATTTTATAAGTAAGGTGGGAATCACCTTGATCCATTTGATGTTTGCTTTTAAGCTTTGTTAGGTCAAGTCTCACAATAGCTATTATTCTAGAGCTAATTTATTCCTGCTGCCAGGAAGGTGCAATCCACCTATGGGCTCTCTTGTACCCCCCCAGGTGTTCAATGAGTTTTCTCACTCAAGATCAACAGAACTTGCCTATGTTCCAGTTCTTTCTAACATCTAGAAATTGACTTACAACTCTCCACTAACTGCTCTCTTCCTAGCTGCATGGGATTTTAGTCTTTTCATGCATGTCTTAGTTGTCAGCTAGGAACTTAAAGAAAACTTTATGAAAAATACTTACCTTTTTATCTGTGTAGCCTTTTCCTCTCCAGTTCTCTGACTCCCAGAATCCAGCTACCTAAGCCTCCATGAACTCTGATCCCTCAATTTAGTGAGGCCACTGTGTTCTGTTTGGCTTCCTTTTCCTCTACAGTGATACAGGAAATATCTCCAGGTAGAAAGCTGGGCAGCCACAGGACACACATAATTTGTTCCTCTTCTCACGTGGGTCACAGCCCTGTACTATCAGTTGTCTAATTACAGAAAACACTTAATTTGTACGATTGTTTGCTTTCTAATTGTTAATAGTGGGAGAGAAACTAACTTACTATGTTGGTGCAAACATAATTGAGGTTTTTGCAATTACTTTCTTTTTTTTTTTTTTTGAGATGGAGTCTTGCTCTGTTGCCAGGCTGGAGTGATCTCAGCTCATGGCAACCTCCAACTCCTGGGTTTAAGCAATTCTCCTGCCTCAGCCTCCCAAATAGCTGGGATTACAGGCGCCCACCACCATGCCTGGCTAATTTTTGCATTTTAAATAGAGACAAGGTCTCATCATGTTGGCCAGTCTGGTCTCGAACTCCTGACCTCTTAAGTGATCCACCCGCCTCGGCCTCCCAAAGTGCTGGAATTACAGGTGTAAGCCACCATGCCCTACCGCCATTACTGCCAATGGCAAAAACTGCAATTACTTTTGCACCAACCTAGTAACATAGAAGGAACAATTGCTCAGTTTTCTTTTTAGTGAGCATGTTGTTCAGAATTTAGTGGATAGTTGTTTTCTTTTAGAGCACCAAAGATAATGCCAATAATTGCAAGTTGCACTAGCTTTTATTATTTTTGGTGACAAGTTGTCTGTCAGATGAATTGTTCCTTTCAAAGGTGTATGTGTGTGTGAAGGAGAGGGGGGCTTGGCTGCTTTTAATATTTTGTCTTTGGGTTTTAGAAATATAATGATGACTGCTCTCATGTGAATTTCATTGCACATATCCTGCTTGGAGTTTATAGAACTTCCGGAATCTGTGGCTTTATGTCTTTATTGGTTTTGGAGAATTCTCAGCCAGCATTGCATCCACCCCACTCTTTCTCCCCTTTCCTTTGCAGGCTTCAGTTACATGTTTGACTATTCACAGTGCTCTAATTCTCTCTTATTCTCCTTTCTCTATTCCCACCTTTGCTTCTCCTCACACATTAGCAGGATATTTTTTACTTACCTATTTAAAGTTCACTAATCTCTTCTGCTGTGTCCAATTTGCTTTAAGCACATCTACTGAGTGCATTTTATTTCTTTATTTTTTGGTTGGTTCCAGAATTACTATTTTATTCTGTGTTAAAAATAAGCAAATTTTGGCCAGGTGCTGTGGCTCACAACTGTAATCTCACACTTTAGGAGGCTGAGATGGGTGGATCACGTGAGGTCAGGAGTTTGAGACCAGCTTGGCCAACATGGTGAAACTCTATCTCTAATAAAAATACAAAAAATTGACTGGGCGTGGTGGTGGGTGCCTTTAATCCCAGCTGCTTTGGAGCCCGAGGCAGGAGAATCGCTTGAACCTGGGTGGTGGAGGTTGCAGTGAGCCAAGATCAAGCCAGTGCACTCCAGCCTGGGTGACAGAGTGAGACTCCATCTCAAAAAGTAAAATAAAACAAAATACAGTAAAAAAAAAACCAAAAAACAAATTTTAACTGAATAGAGATCAAACTAAAAATCATATATGGGAGAATCAGGACAGAAGATATGGAAGATATGTGTGTGGATTGGAGAAACAAGTAAGAATATTACATCTACATCCTTCAGTTGGGTGTTTTAATCAGAAAAGAAAATAAATATTTTTTAAAAATCACTTATTTAGAAATATGGGTATGAATATCCAAAGAGGTAACTAACTAGTTAAAAATGGTTATCTTTGGGAAAAAGGAAAGGAGGAGAAAGAGAGAACTCTGTTTGCACAATTGACCTTTTAGAACCATTTGATGTTTATTTTTTAATTCTACTTCTGTGTAACAAATTACCATTTGACCTTTAACAATTGTGGATCACTTTGCTAAAAAAAAATAAAAGTTAAATTATTTAATAAGAAAGAAATTAAGAATAAATAAATAGACTTTAATTATTCACTGGTGAATTTCTTTATCTTGTTATTCATTTTCTTAAACCTCAATCACAATTGTTTTAATGTCTGTTTTATATAATTCCAATATCTGGATTTCCTGTTTTATTGTCTGTTGTTTCTCTTTATTTTTTCTTAGTTTGGTTCTTTTTCCGGACATGCTTGTTGATATTTAATTAAATGCCACATTATATTTAAAAAAATTATAGTGTCTATGCATTTGTTCTCTCTCCTCAGAGAGATTTAACTTTTCATCCAGCAGGCATTTAGGATATGTAAAGATCATTTTTGGCTAATCAGTTATTGAGATAATTTAAGTCTGAACTTGATTCTCCAACGGCTTTGGTTTGCCCTTAATCTTAATGCATGTAGTATTTCAAGACCTTCAACGGAAACCCTGGGGTTTTTATCAGTGCCCCTCCTCCCAGGGAGCTTATAGACTCCAATTTCCCAAGAATTCTCTTTCACTTTTTAGCCTCTTACCTGCTGCTTGGTTCCTTCCTCCCTTTCTTTTCCTTCCTTCCTTTCCCTCCCTCCCTCCCTCTTTTCTTTCTTTCTTTCTCTTTCTTTTTCTTTCTTTTCTCTTTCTTTCTTTCTCTTTCTTTATTTTGTCTTTCTTCTTTCTTTTGGTCTCTTTTTCTTTCTTCCCCCCCTTCCTTCCTTCTCCTTCCTTCCTTTTTTCTCCTTCCTTCCTTCCTGCCTTTCTCCCTCCTTCCCTCCCTCCCTCCCCTTCTCTTTTCTTTCTTTCCCTCCTTCCTCCCTCTTTCTTCTTTCTCTCTTTCTTTCATTCTCTCTCTCTCTCTCTCTCTCTTTTTATACCTTTCACCATGTGCAGTTTCAAGAAGGTGAATGAATGCCTTTAAGGGGACAATGGAGAAGCTTATATAGTATAATAGTTTATAATTATATATAAACATAAATATATAATTATTACAGTACTTCTATTTATAGAAATGCCATATATTTATACAACATGGCATATATTTATATAATATATAAATTGAATGTATATTATGTAAATATATAATATATAATATAAATATAACATAAACAACATATTTATATAATATATATCTATATATGAATATATATTTGTATATATTCATATATTATGAATATATTTGTATATATTCATAAATTTGTATAGTCATAAATATATGTATATATTCATATATAAAATATTTTTATATGGTATTAATATTTATATATAAATAAATATTTATATAAATAATATATAATATGACATATTACATAATATACATTATATTATATTATGGCACATGTTGTATAATATAGGTTATATTATATGTACTATTAATATATTTATACATAATATATGTAATAATATATTATACATATTATATTGTATAATTATTATAATTCTATTATATAATTCATCCAAACTAAGGAATCAGAGGGAAAGATCTTATGAAGACCCTGTCACCTCTATTCCTCTGCCTGTGACCTACTGTGGAAACCCCTGTAAATATAATACCTTCTTTATTAGTCTGTTTTCACATTGCTGATAAAAGCATACCTGAGACTGGGCAATTTACAAATGAAAGAGATTTAATGGACTCACAGTTCCACATGGCTAGGAGGCCTCACAATCATGGTGGAAGGTGAAAGGTGCATCTCACATGGCGGCAGACAAGAGACAGAGCGAGAGAGCCAAGTGAAAGGGGTTTCCTCTTATAAAACCATCAGGTCTCATGAGACTTATTCACTACCATTAAACAGTATGGGAGAAACTACCCCCATGATTTAATTATCTCCCACCAGGTCCCTCCCACAACATGTGGTAATTATGGGAGTACAAGTCAAGATGTGATTTGGGAGGGGACATAGAGCCAAACCATATCACCTTCTATGCACATCTCTGAACTAGGTACATAAAACTCAACCAGTGGCTCAAGCATGTCACATTGTTCAGAGGAACTGGGGCTGCTCACCCAGAGCAGTAAGACTAGCTATCCACATCAAGGTTTTGCAGCAGGAGAAAGGAAGGCATTTATTTGCAGGGCACCAAGCAAGGAGAATCAGGCAGCTCATGCTCAAGTCCCAACCACCCAGTTGGCTTACAGGGAAGGATTTTTAAAGGTGGGAGGCAGAGGCGATAGGCAAAGCCATAAATCAATACATGAAGCCTCTACATTTGGTTTGACCTAAAAAAGCAGACATCTGGAAGCAGAGGCCCACGTAGGCTCACATTAGGGCTACTAATCCCAATACTTTGGAAGGTGTGGGAGGGAGGATTTCTTGAGGCCAGGAGTTTGAGACCAGCCTGGGCAACATAGGGAGATCCCATCTCTACAAATGTCATAGGTGAGTTAAAAGATTTTTTGATTTGTGATTAGTTAAGGAGGTGAAGCTTTGTCTAAAAATATGGGGTCTGCGGAAAAGAATGTTCACTCTGGCCTGTGAGTGTGGCTTCCTCCAGATCCCTCAGGAAGAAATTTAGAACAAGAACTCTAACCACAGTTAGAGTTTAGTCCTCATTTCCTTTTTATCGGAGGTCTATGTGCTAGTTGATTGGTTTAATGGGAGTCTAGGTTTCTGAAAAACAACTCAAGGACATACACTAAGATGTTATGTTTAGATTCTATAGGGAGTGATTTGGGTTGACTGTGTCTCCACCCAAATCTCATCTTGACTTGTAGCTCCCATAATTCCCATGTGTCGTGGGAGGGATCTGGTGGGAGGTAATTGAATCATACTAATTGAATCAGGTCTCCCCCATGGTAGTGAATAAGTCTTACGAGATCTGATGGTTTTATCAATGGGAGTTCCCCCTGCACAAGCTCTCTTGCCTGCCGTCATGTAAGATGTGACTTTGCTTCTCTTTTACCTTCTGCCATGATTGTGAGGCCTCCACAGCCATGTGGAACTGTGAGTCCATTAAACCCCTTTCCTTTTAAATTACCCAGTCTTGGGTATGTCTTTATTAGTAGCATGAGAACAGAGTGATACAGGGAACAAAAGCATTTCTTGACTCTAACTTCCTTGGCTATTGTTTTTTATTCTTTTCTCTTTTCTTCTTCTTCTCTCCCTTCCTTTTTTTCCTCCTCCCCTCTCCCCCCTTTTTTTCTTCTCTTCTCCTCTTATTCCCCTCTCCTTCCCCCCCCTCTTTTTCCCCCTCCCCCCCCTCCCTCCCCCCCCCCCCCTCCCCTCTTAAGCTACAATGACCTTATTGTTTACAAAGTTGCTGGTTTACTTCTCAGGGCTAGCTAGGTGCCTGGAATTTCTTTGAAGGAACTCAAGATTTTTCTGTTTTCATGCTGAGGTAGGGGAGTGGCACTCAGCAAGTCCCTAAGAGTGGTGCCTGTTACATCTCAGTTACAATATTGCTAGGGAACATATGACCCAGCAATCCCACTGCTGATGTATACTCCAAAGAAAAGACATTAGCCTGTCAAAGAGGCATCTCACTCTGATGTTTGTTGCAGCACTGTTTACAATAGTTAAGATTTGGAAGCAACCCCAGGTGTCCATCAACAGATGAATGGATAAAGAAAATGTGGTATCTGCACACAATGGAGCACTATTCAGCCATAAAAAAGAATGAGATCCAGTCATTTGTAACTACATGGATGGAAGTGGAGATCATTATGTTAAGTAAAATAAGCCAGGCACAGAAAGACAAACATCACATGTTTTCACTTTATGGGATGTAAAAATCAAAACAATTGAACTCATGGACATACATATGGTTACCAGAAGCTGGAAGGATGAGGGGGGGGTGGTGGGGGGCAAGGATCTTGGGTAGGTAGGAATGGTTAATAGGTTAAAAAAAGTTAAAAAGAATGCATAAGACCTGCTATTTGGTAGCACAACAGGGTGGCTATAGTCAATAATAACCCGTATATTCTACAATAACTTAAAGAGTGTAATTGGATTGTTTGTAACTCAGAGGGTAAATGCTTGAGGGGGATGGATACCCTGTTCTCCATGATGAGCTTATTTCATAAGATCTTTCCCTCTGATTCCTTAGTTTGGATGAATTATATAATATAATTATAATAATTATACAATATAATATGTATAATATATTATTACATATATTATGTATAAATATATTAATAGTACATATAATATAACCTATGTTATACAACATGTGCCATAATATAATATATATTATGTAATATGTCATATTATATATTTATATAAATATTTATATATAAATATTAATACAATATAAAAATAATTTATATATGAATATATACATATATTTATGACTATACAAATTTATGCCTGTATCAAAACATCTCATGTACACCACAAGTAGGTACACCTACCATGTACCTACAAAAATAACAAATAAAAAACATTTAAAAAGATTACTAGGGAAGTAGGGTCCATACAAGATAGTGATAATACATGTTAGCAAATGCTAAATGCCAAAGGCATGGCACTCACAACAAGTGCTTCAGGGACTGTGAAACTACCCCCAGGTGACAAGCCAAGCCAAAAGGTGTACACACACACACGCATGCGTGCGCACACACACAGGCGCAGCGCACACACAGCACACACACACACACACACACACACACAGGATCCTGATTGTGCTGCTGCCTAGTAGAAAAAAATGCTCAAATTTCCCTGGCAGTTGAACCAAACAGTGGAGAGGTGATTGCTGAGCTGTTTGGATGAGAGGCTTTGAGCAGCATTGCCTGCTTTTTTGTTCCTGATTGCTGTAAGAATTTTCACATGTAGCTTTTCTCTGGTTCTGGGAATTGGAGGCATCTGAGCTGGTGAGCAGTCTCTCTGTCACAAGAGGGGGACAAGAAACTGGGGGACCCGGGAAAGGAGGGTGCTGTAAGGAAGAGCTAGCCTGCTTCAGCCAGGTTTGTTGTTCCTTCTTTATTGGCACACCTTTGGGAGCAGCAGAGAGAGACTGGCAAGCGTCTAACTTGCCTACGGAATAGTCTGAGACCCACCTTGCTGCTTGCTTCTTTGTCTTCCCAAGACAAACCTTGGTTGCACTGTGTATTCCGTCAGCTCCTGGGAGACAGACAGGTGAGGACTAGGAAAGGTGACTGCTGACTCCAAGCAAATGCGTTGCTCTTCAGACCCGGGGGCAGGGGGAGAGAGGGGTTTGTCTGGGCGGAGACTCAGCAGAGGTCAGCGCAAGGACTGGCTGCTGACAGTCTGTGAATTTGTAGCTCACATCTGTGCCCAAGAGCCCTCTCCCTCCCATCGGATCCATCCTATGACCTTGGGAGAAGTGGGGGGCCACACCACATGTTCTCAGGTCCTGGAGGAATGGGATCCATGGTGGGTGGGCGATGCCCCGCGGCAGCTGTGCCTCCTGGATGTTGCCAGGGGCGGTCACGTGGAATCCTCCCCCCCTCCCCGAAGTTTTGACCATTGACCCCTCCACCTCGGCTCCCCGCCTTCCCTCCTGGGCTCAGGTTCTGATAGTGGCCCTAGGGTATGGGCACCTAGGATGAAGTAGTGAAGGCGGCAGGCGGTGGGATGAGTCGTCCTGTGCCAAGGAGCAGCAGTTTACTGGAGTTAACGTGGCAGCTCCTTTGGGAAGGGAAGGAAGGAGCACTGTCTGCCAAGCTCCTGCTCGCCCCCGCGTGTCTGCCTGTGTGTGCCGTGCAAGTACGTGCGTGTGTGTGTGTGTGTGTGCGTGCGCGCCGAGGCGTTCCTCAGGTTGTGCAGCTTGGAAACCTAAGGAGCCATTGGAGAGGTGGAGGGTGGTGGGGGCTCCACCGCAGGCGGCCCAGGTGAGCCCAGAAGCCCGGCTCCTGAACTCGGGCGCAGGCAGAGCGGGGACGGTATTGTGGCGCTCGCAAGGTCCCGGCGCCCCAGCAGGGAGGAGACCAGAGCTGCAGGGAGTTTCTAGAGCACGTAACTCCGGGAGGGCCTCGCCGATTGGGCTCCGGGGCTCAGCGAGGCAGCCGCACACAAGGGCTGAGCCCTAGCGGCCAGCGGGATCTGGAGAGGTAGAGGAGCGTGGGGTGCAGGGGGTGCGGGGCACATGTCCCCAGACGGGGGCAGAGGACGAGGACAGGAAGGCCGAGCCCAGATCGCGCTCCGAGTGGACGAGGGGTCTCTTGCTGGTCCCGGAGCGCGCGTGGGGGAGCGGCCCGGGGGCGCCGTGGGAGCCGGCGGTAGGGAGGATGCCGGCGCGGGAAAGCGGCTGCCGGCTGAGAGTGTGAGCAAGAGGCTGAGGGCTGCCAGCTCCGCGCCTCCATTCCGAGCCGCCCCCTCCCTGCGGGCCTAGGAGGAAGACCCCCACGTGGTGTGGAGGCGCCTCGGCTGCCGGGCTGTGGGGTGCCCGCCCAGCGAGAGGTGAGTGCCGCCGCCGGCTCGTCCGCTCACCCTCTTACCCGCGCGTTCCCTCTCTTCTCCTCTTCCTTCGGTCCTCGCCCCTCTCCCAGGGTGCCCGAAATCCCGGGCGTTGCGGGCCCCGGTGTTCGGACTCAGGGGGCAATCTGCAGACAATGCCTCCGGTACCTGTTGGCTCCGGCACCGGGCACCTTGGGGGCCGCCCCGGCCACCTTGCCCTCCATGCGGGAGTCCTGGGTTCTGTCCACCTCCGGCCCCAGCGCGGAGTGCTAGCCTTCGTGGTGCACGCTCCTTGCTGCCACCCACCCTGGGTCCTGGGGAGCTGGGGTAAAGGGGTAACTCGACAGGCCTCTGCAGTCTGGCTGGGACCTAGTCCCTGAGCTCCAAGCAGCTGGATGGGTCTGGCGCCCAGGCAGGGGTGGGCTCCGTCTTCCCCGGGCAGTCTGGGTTTGCCTGGGTGCGGTCTCCCCCGACTAGCGCAAAGCTAGAGACTTGGTCCAAGGCACCTAAGCAGCAGCAGGTAGTTCTGGGCTGGCCTCAGGGCGAGGGAGAGCACGGGACTTCCCAACCTGACGGGCTGGGGGCACTGAGAGCAGGGGCTTGCGTCCTAGCCTCGGTCTGCATGCGCCCGGGCCACCACCCCACCATCATTTCCCACTGCTCTTTTTTCTTGGACGAGGCTTGTGTGAAGAAGGTGCCTTTCCTCCATTCGGATCGAAGCCCTTAGCTCCTGAGTGAAGCGGTGCCTGCAGTTCCCCTCGGTGCCAAGACTGGGGCACCAGCCACCCCCAGGCCCTGAGCCGGTTTTCTGCAAAAAAGGAGACTGTCTTGGGCTCAGAGACCAGCAGCTTAGCGCCAGCTGTGTGTGGCTGGGAAGTCTGTTTAGTGGTGATAATAACTGCATTCTAAAGTGACCCACAGTAACCTCTGTGACAGAGTTGAGATGACCTTCCCAGAAATAATGGGTAGATTTCTGCTCTGCGTGTGTTCAAACAAATGCAACATTTGTGCACATGTGAGAACTCATGAGCTCCTAGGAGTTTCAGGTTCTGCTTCTTTAACTGCTGGCTTTTGATCAAAAAGGAAAATTATTTTTCAATTTGGACATCAGAGCTTTGGAAAGGAATTTAAAGCCATTTGGTGTGAAATTGTCTTGAGGCTAGAACAAGATGTGTCTCTCATAGGCGCCGGATTCCAGCTCTCCTCCTTGGCTTGTTCATGGTTTTATTTCATTTTTGTGGGGTGAGAGGAGGTGTTGGAAGAAGAAGAATGTGGAGTCTTGATTTTTATCTGCCATGAAACACCCACATGTCTGCAGTGAACTGAAGAAACAGAGCCCCTCCACTGGGCTTCCACCAGGGCAGGCCGCTGCGGGCACACAGCTCAGGGCATCCTTGGGGCTTTGGTCGGGGACCCCACCGATTGCCTGAGGAACTAGCAAAGTTATGCAGTTCCTGGAGCCCAGGAATGAATCCTAAACTGGGCGTGGTGACAGAACCACAAGGCTGAGAGGGCTGGGATTACAGGCACCTGCCACCACACCCAGCTAATATTTTTATTTTTAGTAGAGACAGGGTTTCACCATGTTGACCAGGCTGGTCTTGAACTCCTGACCTCAGGTGATCTGCCCACCTTGGCCTCCAAAAGTGCTGGGATTACAGGTGTGAGCCACTGAGCCTGGCCTCATGTTTGTATTTTTAATAGGGATGGGAATTCACCATGTTGGCCAGGCTGGTCTCGAATCCCTGCCTTCAAGTGACTCACCTGCCTTGGCTTCTCAAACTGCTGGAATTACAGGAATGAGCCACCATGCCCAACTAAGAAAGGTCTCACTGATGAGCTGTATTTAGGCTGACACCAGAATGACATGAAGTGATAAGATGGGGAAATATCTGTGGGAAAACTGCCAGGTCATGGGAACAGCCAGTGCAAAAGTCTCAAAGCAGGAATGAACTGGGCTCATTAGAGGAGAAGGAAGGAGGCTGGTGTGGCAGATGAGTTCAGAGCCAGGGCCTAGCTCATACGGGCCACCCTGTGGAGTTTGGGTTTGATACTGAATTCAACAGAAGCCACCGAAGGGTTTTAAACAGGTGAGTGATGTGACTTAGTCTATATTTTCTAAAGACATGCTGTCTCCACTTCCATTCTGCCTTCACTACCTTGGTATAATAAAGTAAGTCTTTATCCAACAGAGTGTAAAATCAAATGTAGTGTTTAAAGGTAACAGATAGAAAATGCTTTGGTGACCTTAATTTGGTGACTTCTAATGTACCAGTTAAGTGCAGATACAAACAAAACTGCAATCATAGTATGATTTCAGTTTTGCTTAAAAACATGGTACAGAAGAACAATGGGAATAAATGGACCAAAAACGTTAACAATGCTTGTCCAAAGATGTTGGCATTAAGAGTGAGTTTACAGTTTTGCAAATGAGCACACATTTCTTTTATAATCAGAAGAAGATTTGTTTTAAAATGTAGACACCAGGCTGGGCACGGTGGCTCATGCCTATAATCCCAGCACTTTGGGAGGCCAAGATGGGTGGATCACCTGAGGTCCAGGAGTTCAAGACCAGCTTGGCCAACATGGTGAAACCACATCTCTACTAAAAATACAAAAAATTTGTTGAGGATGGTGGTGGGCGCCTGTAATCCCAGCTCCTTGGGAGGCTGAGGCAGGAGAATTGCTTGAACCAGAGAGGTGGAGTTTGCAGTGAGCCAAGATTGTGCCACTGCACTCCAGCCTGGGCAACAGAGAAAGACTCTGTCTCAAAAAAATTAAATAAAATGTAGACACTGATGATTGCCAATGCCTTGAATACAGTGTTGGGAGATTATATCTACTAAACACTTTCCCCCTACCATCTTATTTTGGAAATTTTAATCTAAAAATCCCATAAAAACCCTAGAAGAAAACCTAGGCAATACCATTCAGGACATAGGCATAAGCAAGGACTTCATGACTAAAACACCAAAAGCATTGGCAACAAAAGCCAATAGAAAAATGGGATCTAATTAAACTGAAGAGCTTATGCACAGCAAAAGAAACGATCATTAGAATGAACCAGCAACCAACAGAATGGGAAAAAATTTTTGCAATCTAACCATCTGACAAAAGGCTAATATCCAGAATCTACAAAGAACTAAAACAAATTTACAAGAAAAAAACAACCCCATCAAAAAGTGGGCGAAGGATATGAACAGACACTTTTCAAAAGAAGACATTTATATAGCAAACAAACATATGAAAAAATGCTCATCATCACTTGTCATTAGAAATTCAAATCAAAACCACATTGAGATACCATCTCACACCAGTTAGAATGGCAATCATTAAAAAAA